>QRFJ01004927.1:212500-250609 GCA_006176705.1 Cocos nucifera | reverse complement strand
GTCGCCTTCTTCCGTGGCCGGCGCCGCCGCCTCCTCGGAGACATCCTCTGCCTTTTCTCCTCAACCGGCGCCGCCGCGACCCCGAAACCGCATTTCATGGTCGACTACCTCGTCGACTCGTGTGGGTTCTCGCCGGAGAAGGCCGTCAGAGACTTGAAGCACGTCCGCTCCATCGAATCCCCCCAACAGCCCAACTCCGTGTTGGATTTCTTCAAAAGACACGGTTTTGATGACCCCCACCCAGATCAAAAAGCTTGTATCTTGGCATCCCAGATGGCTCTCCCTGGACGTGGAGAAGAGCCTGGCCCCAAAGTTCCGAGCTTTACGGGATCTCGGCTTCTCCCAGTCCGACATTATCCACATCACGATCTCAAACGCCCCCATCCTCAATCTCAGGCTCCACACCACCCTCCTCCCCAAGATCGAGCTGTGGAGGAGTCTTCTCGGATCGAATAACGTCCTGATGAAATTCCTGAAGAGGAGACTGCGGCTTCTTTCTTGCAGCATTGACAAGTGTGTCCTTCCCAACCTATCAGTCTTGCGGGACTGCGGTATTCCAGAGAGCAGGATCTCTATCATCTTGAAGCAGCATCCAGAGATCGTCGTGCAGAGGCCGGCTTCGCTCCACGCTTTGATTGATCGCACCGAGGGGCTGGGGATACCCCGCCACTCGGGCATGTTTGGCTGGGCCCTTCGCGCCCTCTACAGAGTGAACGAAGCCAACTTCAAGGCGAAGATGGAGTTCATGAGAAGCTTGGGCTGGTCAGAGTCAGAGTTCCTCTCTGCTTTCCGTACGACACCCTCAATCTTAGGCGCTTCTAAGAAGGCGCTGCAGAAAAAGATGGAGTTTTGGGTGAAGGAAGTTGGTTGCCACCCCTCCTACCTCGCGCACCGTCCAGTGCTCCTGATGTGTAGTTTAGAGAACAGGTTGATCCCTCGGTATCGTGCCATGGAGATTCTGAAATCAAAAGGATTATGCAGTGATAATTGCAATCTGTATACCATGATGTGTCTCTCCGAGAAGAATTTTCTAAAGAACTTCATTCTCCGCCACAAGGAGGAAGTCCCTGAACTTTGTGAAATGCATGCTTCTTGCTGCAATAGAAGCGGAACCCGCTAAGCCGTGCAATTTCACAGACTCAGGTATAACTTTTACTCCTTTCACAGTTTGATGATCAGTGATTCTTTCTGCGACATTTTTGAGAGGAGTGGTTTAACGTCGGTATTAGCAAGTGAGTCTATGTTTGTGTGGTTAGTTTATCCAGTTAATGAATATGTTCTAGTGAATCCCAGTTTTAGTTTTTGCTGGATCAATGGTTTCGAGTGTTGGCCTGTGATGTTCATGCTGCCTGGCACATACATTGCTAGACCACTACCAGCACCCAAGACTGGGTTGTGATGGCATTTGTTGTAGTCCTTTTCTTATTTATTATAACTAAGAAACGCTCACTTACATGTATCAGCATGGCAGGAAATATCCACTGCTAGGAATAACTCATGCTGGTGGCACTTAAATCTTTGCACTTAGAGTAATCATAGACTAATGAGTATTGCATAGCCCAATGACATGTTAAAGAGTTTCAGTTATATCAGAAATTAAGTGCTTCTGGGAGTGACAAAGTCATTACTGCACATTCAATGAAGAAATACCTGAAATTATTGATTTCTAGTGACTTTCTTGATTGATAATCTAGCTTTACTTTTGTCACCAAAGGCCAGCAGCAGTCATTTTGTTTTTTCAACTGAGCACTCCTCTAAAGGTCCAATACAGGTAGATGAATTATAATTATACATCACAGACTGATGTTTAAATCCTCCATAATAACAGTAACAACAAGTTATACCATTTTAAAGAAAAGAGTAATGTTGAAAAATTATACGCAATACTCCTTCCAAGCCACAAGAAATTCTTTTATGAATTTGCATCTTTTTAATCTGGTTGACCTGTCCAAATAGTTACCCTTATGCCTTCATAGATTTTGACTAGTGATTTGATGTAGTGGAAGTCACATGAAAACTATTTCCTTAAATATATGAATTGTTCTTTTCTCATATTTGAAACATGATAACAAGGTTTTAAATATTGGTACCAATCCTTGTGCCATTTTTCCATCGGAATGTCATCCACTAATACACAATGTTGTTAAGATTAAGATTGAGTCATAAATTGCAAATGGGGATAGATTGGATCATAGATCATAGATTTTTCTTTTCTTGATTTCGTTTAGAAATTCCTAAATATTAAATAAATGAAAAAAATTAGAATATGAATTAACTAACGGGGATGAATGGAAAATAACCAGCATACAGAAAACAAGTCTAGTTTTCAACAATTTAGGCCCATATATAGTATTTCTTACGAAACAAATTTTCTGTCGGTTATTCAAAATATTTGTATACTATCTATTAATTTAATCATTTTTTTTATGTACAATGCTTTAGAATAAACAAGGACAGTATTAGTATAAATATTAAAATAATATTAATATATTATGAATATTATAATATTTATATTAATATAAATATTAGCATAGTATTAATATAATGTTATATTAATATTTATAAGGACAATATTAGAAGGTTATTTTTGGAAGTCCCAAAACCCACTTCCTCAATGGGTTTACACTTTTTATAAAATGTGGGAATTGTCTTTCCATAGAAAGAGCTTTTTACATTCTCTTTGAAGGAAAATCTAGTTTTCCTACCGCGGGATTGATCTGATCTATAGCGAAATTTTAAAAATTTTTCTAATAATCCGATTAGATGTGAGAGTTCTCAGATCTGATTGGAACGATCTAATAGCAAAATCTAAAATTAAAACAAAATTGTAACATCACATGTTACCTGATTTGGATAAACGGTTTATCCTGCCGATGATCTAACAGCATCTGGAGGTTTTGGATCTAGCCGCACAAGCGCCCGGCCTCTATCGAAGTCCACTCGGATCAGATCTGGATGCCGTCTTCTTTTGGATCTAATCTCCAAATATCATATCTGATGTCAACTCACAAAGCCTTCAAAATGATTTTCGATGGCTGTGTGTTCGTCGCCCTTCCTTGATGTTTGCACCAATAGGACTTGATCTTCTCTTTGCTGAAATGTCCAACTCCTTGGGCATGGAGAAGAGAGAGAGGAGCAGGAGAAAGTGGCATGGAGAGGGAGAGATGAGCAGCACTTGGGCGTGGAATTATTAGCATAAGAAAACCCTAAGGCACAGGGTCTTTATAAAGACTCCTGCGCCACCCTTGAGTCCCTAACCATCAAGGAACTGGTTTGCTTGATTAAATTGGACTCTAACCTGATCCTCCATGCCAAAAGACCTGATCCCATTAGGTTTTGTCGCCCAAAGCATGGCCAAAGTTGGCGCCATATATGGATAAGGAGATAGGGTAGGCGCAGGGTTATCTAGGTGGAGTTTTGATCTCATCAAACTCCTAAATTCCTATCCACATGGGGCGCCTCCCTTATCCTCATTAGGCGCACACCAAGAGGGGGCATGTGCCCTTTCTCTCCACTCAAAATAGCAGGGGGTGTGCACCCCTAGAAATTCTCTAGGGGGCGCACGCTACTTTTCCCTTCTTTCCTACAACATGGGTCAACTTTTGACCCTTGTCATGTTCCCGTCCAATAGGATTAAGATAAATCCTAATCAAGTCAGGACAAGCCTTGATCTGATCTAGACAAGCTCCAGTCAAACTAGGACAAATTCATATAGCATTTTCGGATGAGCTAAATCCAATTTGACTCAGTCGAGACGAACCAAAAAAACTACAGAAGGAGAAAGTCAGACTCAATTGTGTGCTAGCACGATTTTCTTAAACTTGATCGGATCTAATCCAAATCAATCGAACTAGGTTAGCACAATTAATGACATCTAGATCCTAACCCTTATTTGTATGATCCAGTTAGATTTAATTCTGTATGGTAATGGGATATGTCGCGATCTCCATCATCGAAAACATCGAAATATCTTTCGATAGATCAGAACTCTTCTGATTCACTCAATTAGAATCATCGATCATCGAGACAATTTTAATTGCTCCCAAAATCCACTAGTGACACTTAGCAGTATATGGTGGCAATCCATCAAAATCGAATACGAACCTCTCGGTGCAGCTATCTATGTGATTGGGTTCTTCTATCATGAGTTCCGACAGGATTAGGGTTAAGGTGAACTCGTCAAACCCAATACCCGTCATATGAATAAATCATTTGATTTCAGTTCGATGTAAAATCCAAATAGAAAACTTTTTTCTATTATTTTACTCTGCCATGGCCATGGGCTCAAGGACTCGATCTCATGATCATCATACGACTACTCCTCATCTATCGAGGTTGATAGATATCCTATTTATGCAATCCAATTCCTACAATGAACATGCTATAGCCAATATACACCTTCAAGATTCCGAATGGCTAGGAGATCGAGTTGTGGTATAGTCAAACTATAACACACTCAGAGTGAACTGCCGATGTATCTCAAGTCAAAGAACCAGACACAACTGCAATATCGAGCTAGTTATCGACAAGAAGGTAGACTTTCTTATGACAGCTCGAGGTAGTCACACTCAGTGCCCTCGTTCTCAATGAGTATCTATACTCTCGCTCCAATATCTCCACATCGTAGACTCAAGACTCATCTATCCTAAGAAAGTGATCGTACACCAACGTTGCGGATCGATCATCATTCTCGTGATGATCTTACGGTCGGAAGCAGTTTATGAGTTAATTATGATAATTCATGTCTTAAGTTTTTAACTCTTGAAAATATGCATTATCATATCTGTTAACTCAAAGGATGTATCACAGACACTTTATACACAATGTGATAGAAGAAATAATCTTTTTATTAATTTTAAGTCAAAATTACAAAAATGCTCCTAGAAAGTATATTATAAGTGTCGGTCAATCTGGCTTCTAGAGCACACATCTAATACTCTCTTCTATTAAAACTCTAACCAAACAAGAGGACTCTCCTCCATTTCTTAGGAATTGCCACTTCTCTCCACTTCTTACAAACCAAACAAGTCCTTAGGTGATGACACTTCGATTGCATTTTTAATTGGGCAATTGTCTACTGTCATAATATATGCTCACATGTTGATGGATATGTATATATACAGACGTACATATGCTATCCTTCTGTTGGTAAGATTCAGCTCTGGTTGGTGGCCATGGGATCACATCAAGCAACTTTAGAATTCCTGGAAATAAAAGGGAAATTGAAGGGTGGTTAAGCTCTGTCTCTGATTGAGCTAATCCAAGTAATAGAGGGGAAGAGGGGGCTGGACAAAGAGGTTAAGAGGGTACATTGTACCATCTGCTCTGCTATCTCTCTGGAAGCCTTTCTAGATTCTAAGTACTACCGTTCCTTCTCTCCTCTTTTCTCCACTCTCCTTTCTCCTCTCCTTTCCTCTTCCTGTCTTAACTCATCATCCCTGATGCCTTCTCTATCTGCAATTGCTTGCCTCTACATTGCTATGGTTTCCTGCCTTTTTCTGCCTGTCCAATGGCTTGTGCCCATTGTAGGGGTAGCAACCCCTGCGCACAATTGATGCCAGACAAGGGACCACCTCTGCAACACTGCTGATGGCCCAACACTTCTTTGCAGGAATAAATGAATGACATTAGGTAACTTAAATACTATGTGTAACCCTCTCCCATTAACCCTCTGTGCAATTGTTCATTATAACTGCATCTATGCATGCGCATGTGTCTGTATTCATATATGTATGTATCTGTTTCTGTATATGTGTACATAAAGACACATTATCTTTTTTTTCTTTTTTATAATTTGCATGTTGATGCTGATGTAGAAATAAGATGCCTTAGATGGGACCCAAAAGAAATTTGTACTATGTAATCTGTAAGACAATTAATGCCACCAACCCTGTCACTCAAAATCTTATTCCTGAACTTGAGACTAGAGTAAATTGTATGGTGACTAAAGAAGTTCAACAATCTCTACCATTCCTTGAGTGCCAATGTAGCTCACAAGCTTCAGTGCATATTGAAATTCAATCTCATGTTTTCGTGATTACTCACACCTAACATTCACAATGTATGTAAAATAATAAAAATAGATTATGTTAAAGAATAATTAGCATTATGCTAGGCCCAATGCCTTGGTTTGCCTCAGCCAATCGTTGCAGTGGTCCATAGACTTAATTACCCAGAAGCCAATTATTTTTTTATTGATCCTCAGAAACTCGCAGATCTAGAACTGCTAGCAGCAAACTCTTTGCAACCTGTAATGGTGTTATTATGGTTTGAAAAGCAAATAGCTGAAGAGCTCTCACACTAAGTGGCTTCTAGAGAGAGTATCAGTTGGCTACAGGCCCTAGCACTGCTACCAACACCACATTATGTTATTGCCTAGACGGGCTTATTGTGTCTGACAAAAGGAAGTTCAACTGGTTATCTTTTAAAGATTTTTAAGTGCTTATCTTTGAGTGGGCGCTTCAGATTAGTCCTGATAATAATAAGTACACTGCTAGCAGGCAATCATTCCTTTGAGCAGTCCTTTGGCATCATAAGTACATGGAACTCATTTTAGAGTCACCAATGATTGTTGCAATATGAAAACAATTCCAAGTAGACATAGCTGATACGCTATCGATCAAAGAGAAAAAAAGTTGGGGGAGAAAATCTTAAGTTGAGTAATCCACATTAACCTCAGAATCAAGAATTAGTAAAGATTTCCAATTTCCAGTGACAAAAGCTTCTCTAACATTAATTAGAAGTTATAAAAGAAGCAACAATAAAATGCCACCAATTAAAAAAGAACATACACGAAATCCTCTCTAAAAACTAAATCATAAAACCGAAGAAAAAAATATCCAAAGCCTTTACCCTTTTCTTACAAATTTTAAGTAAAAACAGCAAAACACATCAGGTTAAATTTTCTGATTTCTGGTAACAAAAGCTTCTCTAACATCGATTTCAAGTCAATTCAGTCAACAAAAGAATAAACAAACACAAATCTATCAACAGAAAACAATGTACACAAAAACCCATTCGTGAAATCTAAACAACTCTAACAATAACTAGCATTAACACTACAATCAAAATTTGGTCAAGATTTCCGATTTCCGGTAACAAAAACCTCTTCACACCAACTTCAAGTCATTCAAGTCACTCCAAGAAGCAACTATCACAAACCCATCAAAAAAGAAACACCATGTATACATAAAAGATTTCTCAAACAATTGTATATGCATGCAATAGTATCCAGTGCTGGTAGGAAATTAGGCCAATTCCGCCCATAATAACTTCTTTGCTCTCTATTTTTAGTAACTTCCCAACAGTGACCCATGAAACACCTTTTCTAAGTACATTTAAAATCATTGTGAAGCTTTGTTTGCATGCCCTTAACACTTTCTCCATTAAGAAGGTGTTGTCTGGCCATTAGACCGTTATAATATTCCATGGAAGGTGATCTCCATGTAGGAGTCTCTCATGCTTCACATGGTGGCAATGATGTGGGGGAGGCGGTGGCACCACTTGCACCAAGCCTAGGGCTAGTAGTGGTAGATGACGATGTGGGAGAGAGGTGCTCCTTGCAGGCATGGATGGCCTCATGGGGAGCACTCTAGCTCATTGTGGAATCTCCAATTGATGTTGACAGCTATGAGGAGCTTGGTGGCAGTGGGTTCTTCGAGACGAATGGTGAGGTGGAGCGGAGTCTCATTGTTGGGGATGTTGTAGCACTCAAGCATGGTGGAGTTGGTATCAGCCTTGGCCTCATTGGTGAAGGATTTGGCATAAGTTCGGGTCTTTGAAGGCTCAGCAAAGTGGAGCATGGTGGAGAGGATGTACTTTACGGCATCATAGTCACCACCTTATGTGGACTCGATGTTTCCTGATTTTATTTAAAAGTATATATCTAAATGGGAGTGTAGAAAGGATATTTGTTTGAATAGGGAATCGTCCATTCAATTTGAACTTCATGACATAGCATGCTCAATTTTTCTGTGACTTTCTGAAATTTTTCTGAATTTTGGAGAAGGTAGAGCTTTCTCTCTCCTATCCATTTAATATGTATAGAGAAGATTGCTGAAAGCTTGCGAGTAGGCTTGGTGTTTTTCTCTAAAAAAAAAATCTGGTTACACGTGGATTACTTGATGAGCTAAGGCAATGATACTTTACAATCCATGCTCAGTCATGTCGCTGGGTTGGGTGGCACTAGGTGTGTAACAATGGAGGCCATGACCTTGTAGTTGGTTGGTTTTTTATTTTTTATTTATTATGACATATTTTTTAAAATTTCATTATTTTTTATTATTTCCTGTCAACTCCAAAGCAAATCATTTGCTTAGAGCAAGGTGAATGAAAGAGTTTTTCTGCCCTATCAACTCAAAAGTTGGAACTAGATCTTAGTTTGGTACGACAGGAAAATAAACCATTTTGACCATTGTTGAGAGAGTAGTCCAATATTTGTGATCCCAATGGAAAAATCTGCAAAGCCTTAATCTCAATATGCGAAGATGGTAGTCAACATTGAAATTTCTGTAATGTTGTAAACATGTTTCCATCATATCTCCATATTTCCGCCTGTAGAAAGGTATGTTATTATCAGCATTTTCTTATCTTTTGTTTTCAAGCTCTTAAGCTAGAATGATGTTTGTAAAGCTGCCATCCGACAAACTTGTGCTTTGACCTCTCTTAGCAATCTTGTTAATGTAGGTTGTGTATTCAGACTTTTGTCCTGGGTAAGATATTCAGGCACATTTTTGTGGTAACTGATGCTGTGGTTCTGAGATTCGTCCGTCATGCTTTTGCAGATCAAGAGCCAAAAACTTCTGTTCAATCCTGACATGCAGCACTGCAAGCATGGAAACGATGCAGTATTCTTGAAATAGGCGCTGCTTACAATCTGTTCTAACTTCTAACTTTTAGTTAGTTTGTACCAGAGAGAAACATGTTTGGAATACTTGGAATGATTTATAGCCTGTTTGCTAATGAACAGATTTTGGAAACACTCATTGGTCCAACAAACCTAGCATAATTAGCATTATCAAACAGACAACAGGAGAAAATAGAAATAGAAGAAGTTGGGCACTGGTAAGTAAGAAATCACAGTTGATGACATGTAAAATCATGGTTGATGGTAATTGCTTGACATGGTATTAGATGGAACGATTAAAAGGTAAGAGGACTCTGTAATATGTATGTCAGATTGCATCGGTTGCTTTTGTATTAATGTCCTATTTTCCTCTTATGAAGTATTAAACTGAAGCTCAGCTATGTGATAAGTTATTACTCCATTTAAAATATTGGATAATATATCTCAAAGTAATGGCGCTTTCTCTAATTGTGTGTAAAATGGTATAGAATGCATACCCTTGAAGCATGATCCCGGAGCCAATTTGAGCTTCCTTTGTAGTTTAATGGACGTAATATATCTACATTAGTAGCCCATGCTAATAGGAATTTGAATGAAGCCACCGGTCATGCAAGAAGCTGCAACATCCATATCATCCGCTGGAATCCCATTCCTTTTGAAAGTTAACTTGGCCCAGTTAATACATGAAAAAGGTTGTTTCAATTATTTCCGCAGTTTTTCAGGCAGTTGCTGTACACATTTCCTTTTTAGTCTGTATGCAAGTTTCCTGGGTATGTTTGCCTTCTCTGTCTGCAAGGCAATCAGGAAGAAGGTATTGAGAGCTGAAACAGCTTCACCTCTCCATTGGCTTTATTTTACCTGATTCTTTATGTCTACCAGGTCAAAGCACTCCTGCATGTCGTTTACCTATTACTGGGTGTTCATCAGCCTAGAGATGAATTGAACAATTCTACATGAGGATTCATCACGATGAATGCATTTTTTTGGTAACTGTGATAGTTCCTTTAGTAAAAGACCTTCAATTCTCAAGTATATAATGCAATGTGGTTGGAGGATTTGCTTTAATATATGGCTGGAAGCCTATACAACACCTTCGGTGAATTCGTTTAATGGTCTTCCTTTAGTTTGAGAGCAAAGTGATCGAAGATGTGTTCTGCATAATGTATTAGATTATGTCTTAACTGTTGTGCATCTGTTTCATTTTCTTTGCAACCTAATTGTTGTTTGCTATTATTTATGAACTTTATCATACCCAGGTACTTCATTTAGTTACTGCATGAGACAGCTTTTTTTTTTTTGGCTTGTACTAAAGTTCAACCTTCTCCCTTGATGAAGATGGTACATAGCATGCCTCCTATGAAACCTGAAGCCAACTTAGCGCGGTTGCTTGCTCAACGGAACTTCCCAATCTCCATTGTCATTGGTCTATACTTCTAGGAATTTTGTTGAAGCCATTAATCCTCAAGGAGCTCCCAGAACTTAGCACATGCATTCTTTGGTGCAAACATGGCTCCAGAAGACTTGAATCAGGAATTTTTTTGTATCATTTGTCATTTTTCTATTGCAAGTTAAATTCTCTATCTTGTGAGACCAGAAGGACTTGTCGTATTGCAGCCAATATAGTAGCAATGTGTTGATATGTCACTCCAAATTTGCTGATCTTATAAAGGTTTGTACCCAGGTGCACATATTCTGTGTACATATTTTTCTGCTAGAAACTATAGCTGCTGTACGTTAGCCATCGCATAACTTTGTACTGCATCATTATGCTCTGTTGTAATTCTCAGCTGCTGTGATGTACGTTCGGTATTTCATTCAAGTCTTACTGATGTGACCTTTTTTTTGGGTGCGATTCTTACTGATGTGGTTGTAATCCTGTGTTCTGTTGCAAATATAAACCACATAAGCAATGTTTTGATCTGTTGGCAAACTGCTTTAGTCTTAAGAATGAACATGCCTAGATGTTAATGACAAGCATTAGGGCAGAAAGAAAAAAAAATGCAATGCCTCCCCTTTAGCATAAACTGAAACTAATTCATGTAATCTTTCTGATAGCCCTTATATAATATGGATGGCCAAAACAATAACTAGCACCGTGTAAGATATGACAATGTGACGAAAATAACTTCCCGGTTAACTGATTTGGTATGGGGTCGGAATACGATCGGCTGGAAGCTCTATTGGCTTATTTATGTCCAGCAAATCGGGAGGGGACTTGCGCCAAGAACCCTAATTTGAAACAAAGCCTAGGCCTAGCCCACTCCATTAACATCCCAAATCCACAACAAATTGATAAAATTCGTCGATAGATAGTTTTTCTTTTTTTTTTTCATAATCGCTAATTTAGATAATCAAGCATGCAGCAAATAGAAAGAACTGCAAGTAGTACCAACTTTGCAACTACTGCTGGTGGAAGCTATATTTAATAAAATGTGCAATTTTGAAGTTGGTGATTGACAAACAATTTCATGATCAGCTTGGTGTGATGTGTAAAGAAAGAAAGATAAATTTCTGCCAACATTTCATCCAACTTCTCGTAGATGCATTTCTGAATTACAAGAAGGATTCATTTTTCTCGGAAGAATATTATGTACAATAGGAGTTGAATCTCTCCATTCAACTCAATGATGATCATACAAAATCATGAGTAAGAACAAGCAGACAAACGAATCAGGACAACCATTATCCAGTCTAGAACTAAACTAGGTCACCCTCCCTATTCTCCAGTTCAGTACACATCAGTATTTCCTCTCCAGATAGGCACTTTTTAATCGAAGCATAGAACAAATAAGAAAAGGAGACAGCATTACCACCGGTCACCACCTAATATACAATGGACAGCCATCTGAACAGGTTTTACTCACGTTAATACACATACGGTAATATGACCGATCAAGCTCCCGGCGGCCGCATGCCATGCCCACCCTGAACAGAACTTTGGTGCATGTCTGGTTGACCAAAATTTCCATCACATAATACATTGTAGCCATCTTGCCTATGAACCAAGGTAGATCTGACACCGTTCCGAAGAACATAGTATTGGATTCATAAGAAAAAATCTGGGTCTAATTAATGACACCATCTTACTTGGCCGCATACCAGTTCTGTGCACACTTGGCATCAACAGCAAGGTCAACCTTGAGGAAGTTGGTGCCATAAAAGGGTTTGGACATGCATTCGATGATTATAGCCTTGGCAAGCTCAGCTGACTCTGTGGGTCCTTCCAATATTACTTCATCATGCACCTGGTTCCACAATATAGTTGTTATTCTTCTTTTGGCTGCTTAATTAAAAGAAAACCTCCTACTCTTAGCAAAACTAACACCAAGCAAGCTGCAATATTTGGATGGGTTGCTTACTTTTAAAAAAAAAAAAAAGATGAATAAAAAAATTTATATGGATCTCGTAGCATGATTTAAAATAAATATACTGGAATTAAACAATGCAGATTAATTCAATCTGGAAGATTCACAAGGTTTAGCATCTAGAAGGAAATAAACAAATAACCTGAGATATTGAGAAAACAAGAAACACAGGTTAAAATTTGACCAGTAACACGGCTTGCTTCTCTGTGGTTGCAAAAACATTTTGCATGAGTTATAAGAACATGGCAAGTGGTAACTGATGCAGGAGTGGATCACAAGCCTGGCGACAATTGCATGTAATACTCTGTAATAATGCTTCTACAACCAACCAAAAGGATACAGTAACTTATTTGAGCGCTTGAACATATGGAGGATATCTATGTTATTGATGGACAAAAATGGTGAAACAGTTCGGAGGCCATAAATAAAGGTGCATTCTAATCTAACTCTGGCTCCTAATTCATAAGTAAAAATGCAGAAGCATCTGTTATCAGCACTAACAGAAGATAGAAGAAAGTTACACCAGCATCAACATCCAATTAGACAATGCGCATCTCATTGTAGTATATTAGGTCAAAAAGGACATTTCAGGTCATCCAGATAAAGTTCATAAGATTGTGATAATATAACATAAACAAACCTTATCAGCTAATATTTTGCTTCAAAAAGGTTGTGCTCAATTTATGATTTGGGTTTAAAACTAACTGAACGTGAGGTTATACAGTCAGGTTCCTTGAGGAGTCAAAAGAAGTTGTTTGCATGAAGGTCTGGTATAACTAGAACAGAACTGAAAAGAAAGTGCTGCCTTCTAAAAAGCCAGAAGCCATGCACTGATGGAGTCCAGAAAATTGGGACCCCAAGAGTAAAATGGTAGAATATTCACATGAAAAAAACCAAAAATAAGTAATGTTAAAAAAAGAATCACACGACAGGAACAGCATCATATGGATGCTTAACAGATATATGCGGGCATTAGTTCATTGAAAGAAGGTCACCATCAAGCACTGTCCAGTAGGCAATGAGAGGAGACAACTGATATATTTGATGAAGACGATAAAGTATTTAATATTCATTTTCAGAGAATAACTAATAACATAACCTGGACCAAAAAAACGGGGGCTAGAAACACTGAATACGATGATCATAAACATGTTACTGGTCTCTTACTAGCATCCAAGAGGAAGAAGGGGGAAAAAGTTTATGGATAAATGAATCAGATCACAGGATTGAAAGATTAAACTAACATGGTTGTCAAAAATTATGACTAATCTATTATCAGAAAATTATTAACTATGGATGATTAATCATGTTTTGCTTTGGGCGAATATTATCAAGAATGGGATCCATTTAGTAAACCTGCAATAATAGTCTCCATCCAAGCTCTTTGAGACGAGTATTCCTGTCTATCTCAAGCATTGCACACATAGCAACATCAGCTGCGCTACCCTGTTAAAAGCAAAAGAAATAAGACTGTTACAAAGGTAAAACAACTCTGCAGGAACAAGTGCGATTGTAACCATTTCAAGGAAAAGGACAAAAAATGAGATCATTATATTTTTTTTTTCAATTGATAAGTTGGTTTATATATCTTCCTTCCAGAATTTAACTAGTTTCATTCCCATTCATTGAGTAGTTCTCTCAGAAATAGAGCACAAAAAATTGTTCCATACTTTCATACAGCATACACAAAAGAAGGTCCAAAACCCAAGTTCACTTGAAACAGAATTTTTTGTGCATGTATGTGCACCATGCCTGCTCCGTGCATGCAAGCATGTACAAAGGTATATCTTAGTACATATCTAGGATTTGGAACTCAATTTGCCATGCATGGAATTATGTAACTTGAAAAAATTCAGAGAATTTAGGAAATTGTTGACAATCAAATAAATTAAAAGAAATACTTATTTCCAAAATATTGAATAGGGGCTTTTTTGCATGTATACCATCCTAAATATCCGAATTTGTATGAATACTCTTACAAAATTACTATTTGCATGTATACCTTCATAAAACACTTATGTTGCATATATACCCTTCTTTTTCCTTTTTTTTTTTTGGTATATGTATCTATGCTATATAACACCATTAAAAAATGAGCAATTTAAAATTTAAATAACTGAAATAACCTTAATGGGTAGATGTGCAAAAAGAAAATATTTATACATGTATGCATGCAAATAGCAACTTTGTGAGGGTATTCATGCAAATTTAAATATTAGACTATACATACAAAAAAAAACATTCAAAAAATCAAAGAAATCTAAAAAAAAAATAAAAGTCAACATAAAAATCACAGAAGCATGTTGTTATCAAGTCAAAGCAAAATTACAAGAATAAATTTGAGAATGAGTTGCAAAAAATAAATTTGAGAATGAGTAGATTATTTGTCAGTAAATCATTGGAATATTGTCCCGGCGGTATTCATGCAATAAAATACAAACAAGAACAGGCCTTATTGCAATATCTTCAGCTGGTTGTATGGATCTACACCCAGCCATCAACAGGCTATATGCAATTTACACCATTTCACACTTCCCTGTGATTCAGTGATTTCGGAGCAATCTTTGCCCATAAATATGTACAAGTGTTGCACTGCTCAAGATCTAGTTCCTTTTTTCAGGAACACCAACTCTATAAGTGCTGAATCACCCCAAGGTTGAACAAAAGGATCATTTTGGTATTTCAGTAGATAAACAAGGCGTCTAACATCTTTTAGTTTTGTAAATACATTGGTTACCTAAAGCAGGAGCAGATTTGAGTGTGACCGTAGGATACAGATTTCTTTGAAAGATTTAAAATAGAAAGCAGGTATTTTCCTAATAAATTATGAAACAAGCAGGGAACCCAGACAGAAGCTTCCTGCTACTAATATCTAGACAACAAAACTCATGATAATGAATACACTAATAACTTCAACGGCAAATCTCCCAAACAAGTTCTTTCTAGTTGCAGCCAGGACATGCAGAAAAAAGGAAAAGTACCTGTACTGGGGTATTGATTGCAGCTCTCTCAATGTGACCCTTGTGAGCATGACCTGCATGAGTCATTGAAGGAAAACAGCGTCTCCGTCCTAGCAAAGTATAAACACACCCATCTACCTGTGCTTTTCTTTTGCATTGTTCCTGCCACCTGAGGACTTCTTTTCTATCATTGTACCAAAGTTCAACTGTTTTTCTTGCTTCACTGGTAGAGACCTAAGCACAAAATTGTTAATGAGATGGATAGTTACACAGATATTATATATTCTTCCTAAAGAATTAACAACAATGGGTAAATATTAAATCAATACAGAGCAAACTTCCATCTATCTTTTAGATTATAAATTTTATGCTAATAAATCCTGATATGTCAAATTAATATTCTTGGGAGCACTATTTCTGCATGCTTGTTCATTATTTTTCAATTCATTAGATACATCCATGTAACTATATCCTTAAGTAAATTTTTAAATGTGTAATAATACAAAATCATACACACAAAATATATACATCAAGCTTGGAAAACTTGTTACTCGAATGTCACTCGCCCACTTCTAAGCATCTGATTGGGCAACTCGTACTTTTTCAGAATAGATCAGAATAGAAACCATACGAGTCCCAAAAAAAACTTTAAAAAATTAAAAAATAACTAGATTTCATTTTAAAATGTACTGCTCAGGTCCTTCTGAGTATATCAATTTGTGGTCTCATGCTGAAAGCTCGTATAACATCTGTATTTATGAGATGCAGGTATGCATGTCTATGACCATGTATAATCATGTTTCACTTCATTATTCAGTGTGATTTACCATTCTACTGTTTGATGACTTCTCCAAAAAGAAGAAAAAAAACTAAATGGCTATTAGGCTTAACTGTAGTAAAGCCAAGTCTACATCAAGATTTTTTTGCTTCTCTAAATTTATTTGATATCAACATCATTACACCTGCCAAAATTCAGAAAACTTTCACAGTTTAAGCTTAATCTTAGGAACATGCTTTTCACAAATGAAAGACATGAGAGAGAATGCAAACAAGATTAGTGTGAAATACCCACATGACTTATGTAGCATAAATTTGGCCACAAGCAATTTTTTACTGAAACTCTGAAACCAACCTAAGTTTTAGATCTGACGTAGCTAAAACTGAAAAGGTCTGATTTTGTTTTGAGAGTTTCAGAAAAAACTTCAAGCCATATTCGAGACGTGGTTCATCAAATCTGAATCTTTTTAACAGCCAAGAACAAACAAGAAATAACAGATACATGCTTTTTTATTCTTGAAAACATGGTAAGTATGTCATGCAATGAGGATGCTTCTACAGTAGCAGGACTTGGCACCTCTATAAAGGAACATTTTCATCCTTTGACTTAGTGGCATCATAATAGAGGACATTCAAGGATAAAGGTTCAAGAAATGCGAGCAAATAAATATTATCTATAACTTGGAAGGCCATCATAAATGTATATTTTGCTCAGTTAAGATAGTAATTTCATTCCAGAATCAAGTCGAGAGAGTGGCTTCAGATAACGCCCTTAGAGTGGTGAGTTGTCATATATTTACATTTCTCAACCTTTGTGATATGCCAAGACAAGGATGCTTGGATAAGCTTTTTATTCCACATTAACAAGGAGAAATCTAGCTAAGACATGGATGAAATTTATTATGGAACCAACAATTTAAACTTTGAGCGGCCAGGCCAGATACATAATTGATGAATTTGGTGCAAACAAAGTTAAGAAAAGAAATCTATAACCTTTCTTGATTGCCCTTCTCACCTTTGATGTCCATGTGTTTTCCATGATCGTTTTGGCCTCAGTCAAAATGTCCGGGGATTGTTTAAGAGGCTTTGACCATTCACTCAAAATTTATAAAAAACACAATAACCTAGCTTACTGACTACATTGTTCTCCATCTAGTATTCTAGGGGACCACATGAAGAAAAGGAATAGCTACAATTATTAGGTTGAAGTGAGAAATGTAATGACACAATACAACTATATATGTAATTAATATTTCATTCCACGATATAACTATATATGTAATTAGGATTTCATTTAGGATACTTACTTAGCAACATCACTAACAGGAATGGATGGGTTCATGATGTCTCCATATAACCCCCAGCTGATTCTGAGAATCTGACTGTGGATTATAGCTCTATATATCTTTATGAAGTATTCTGTGTCTTCATGTAATTCATTTGCAAATATATTTTGCCATGTCAAAGATCCATTAGCTTTTTTGAAGTCATACCATCAGAAACACCTTAAGACCTTTACAAACTAACAGAGTCGGTATTGATACCATGAAGCATCTAAGATACATGGTCACGAATAAAAAAACAAGTGCTTCACTATACCTAACTAAAGGCAATTAGTGGTTCAAGGACAGATCCATCCTCTTCTGATGTTACAGCTATATATTCACAAATATCTAAGTAGAACTTGACTTTTAACAGATTCAAATTTTTTTTTAAAAAAAAATACCTCAAGACTAAACAGAGATTTGGCACCATTTATAGATAAGAGTACCTTCCAATCCCGAGAGAGCCCTACAGGAGTTTTTCCATAAGCAATAGAGAAATTAAGCATCTTGGCTTTCCTTCTTTCAGCAGCAAAAGCATCCTGTAACCAGCATAAACAGAACGGAGGGAAGGTACATGTCAGGTTCTTGTTTTCCACGTAGCCATAAGCCTCAGAAGCTCACAATTGGAACAAAAATGGTTAGCGTGATACAGATACAGAGCAAACTAATAAATACTGATCCCTGACCTCTAGTTAAAAAATCTCACATACTAAAACATTTTTAAAAAAAAAACTGTCAGCAATATCTCTTCCTATCCTATCATATTCATGATGATCCAGAGAATCAAACATCTGCACTATGCCTGCAATTGTCCCTTTTTCCATAATTTCATCACTCATGAAGAAATATAAAAATTACATGATTAACTCATACAAGGCAGATGCCAGTCAACAAATGGAAGAAGAGTTTACAGAAAGGTTCAATTTAAAAGAGCAATTATCAGATGCATTAAAACATTCAAATCATCATATTTGCAGAAGAAGAACGCAATTTTATTTGAACAAAAAAAAAAGTCTACGAACAGAAAACACTCTAATTTATCTTGGTATTAGGGATTGCAAGATAAAGAAACCATTAGGCATGGCATTGATTCTGTCAACCATCATACTCACAAAACAACATGTTTATATCAGAAAAATCCAAACATGCAGACACACACACACACACACACACGCAAAAACTTGCACACCAACTTGCATGGAAAGAGAAGGGGGAATAAGCTAACATTACAAGGTAGCAAGTCTGACCTTGTAAGGTACTCCAAAAAGCCTTTGACTTTCATGCTCGCAGAGACCTACTAATCTTATCAGGCATTATTAAAAAGCTTTTGATTTTTCCACTGTATTTGAATCTCGTAGCCAGTGATACCTAAAAATGCCCACATTACTTACCACATTCTTTCATGCTATATGGTGATGACATTGGTAGGAGATGATAATAACTGTGACAACTTGCAAAACCTTTGACCAGAAGAAAATTGTCGGGGTACTTCTTCAAAAATTAATGTCCATTTAAATGTCATAAATTGGTAACTGAAAGGACAGCTAGAATGATTGACTGGGGCAATTCTAGGTTACAATCCATACATGCAGAGAACTATCAGTTGTGATGTTTTGCCTCCAGATTCCTCAGCTGTTTTACCAAACGAACATTACACAGCAGCAAGCCACAATTCATCTTCCTTCACAGTGCAGAAATACATTGCTTCCCAAGGTTCAGAAAAAACTAATTTTCGTATGCAATTCACTTCATGCACAGACAAAGGAGTTTTCATCCTACTTTTGGAAAATGTGGTCAGCGCTTAATTAAAAATTAAAAACAGGAATGATCATGTGATGCATAGCATATCAGAAAGAAGACTGAAGAAAATGGAAATATAGTGCAGGTTTTAAAAACATTTTATTATCATTTACAAGCATGACATTCTTTAAGTTTCAGCAGTCTTAGTCAGAAACTAAATAAACCTCCAACATTTTATTTGCAGAAACTAGAAAATAACTAGCAAAACCAAACAATCAAAGAACATATCATCTAAGAATATGTTTCTTAAAAACGAGAAGAATTTCTACCGAAGAAAGAAGAAAACGAAAAGAAGTATAGGTAGGTTATGGTAGGTGTCATAGATAATTAAATATCTTGGTTTTGAGGTTACTATTTACCTTACCAACTCAACAAAAGTAAGCACCACTCTTGAAGAAATGCAAATCAGCAATATATATACTGCCAGCAATTACGATCATAAATTTCACTAGACCATTAACAGACCAAAGAATCCAACTCCTCTACATAAGGAACATAAGCGTTCAATTTGCAATTTACAAAGTCCACACTTTTAATACTTTCAAAATCAGATAATTATATGACTAAATTTGTGAATTTATGATCTGAAGTTCATCTCATCAGAGAATTATGATATAGTTCTATGATTTGCAGTCAATAAGAATGCTGCAAAATTTAGAAATAACTAAGAAGTATCTTATATTAACTCCAAATTGCCTATAAACATGAATACTAGTGTATCAACAAGTAATGAGAATGATGATAAAAATACTACATCCCAAGGAGATCAAATCTGCTTGTGTAGAAAGCATGTGTATTATAGCAGCTTTCATGCAAATATTAGGATCTGAACTAAAACATCTGGGGATGAATTATCCCTATCCCTCAAAACTTTTAGACTTCAACATTCAAATGCCTCCAAGCCTTCTGAAAACTTCCAGAATCCATCCAATTAAAAGGTTCAGTCCATAACATAATAGCAAGATCCCCTTCTGAACTCAAGGGCATCACAACAAAAAATAATAACAGAAGAATTTCAACCAAGTTTCAACTGAGATTTATCTGTTTCAATTTAAAACCAACTAACCAACCTATTCAAGCAAAATAAATGAAAATACAGGATTTGTTCGATTCTAGACCACATCCAAACAAAACCAACCCAGTTCAGCCAGAAATGCACATTATGGTGCGTGGATGATTGTGGACAATCAGACATTACAATATAGCATAAACACTTTATAAAAACAAATGTATTTTGAGTTTGGTTGATAATAGAGATATTCACTAAATAAAGAGGCTAGTGCCAGCTAAATACACCATTGATTTTTCAAGGAAACCGCTTGATATCACAACAGAGCACTATCAACAAAATAGGACAAATACGACTTCCAATTGAGCCAAATTGTGACACTTGACAGACCAAAGAAAATCCTTGACAAAATGAAATTTTTACATCTAGTAGTCACCAAAAGTACTGAGTACTGAGTCAACTCCATAGGAGCTTGACATGCTGGTTTGTCTTATTACAATCTAACTACAAAATCATGGTGTCCATAAGATCAATTAGATATCAAAAAAGAACAACATAATGAAGTTGCAAATGAAAAGATGCTCGGAAAATCAAAAAAATAATAATAATAAGTCACTTACATTTCTTTTGACAAGTGAAACTTTCATGTTTATACTAAAAAAAAAAAAGCTAGAAAGATTAAAGCATTAAATCCTTTACGTATCTTCGAACAAAGTTACTAGAATAAATCAACCACTTGCTAGTCATAACATTATTTATTTACAATCCCAAACTGAGTGTACAAAGATTCAGCACATGATTACCTTTAAAAGTGGAAGTGGAGGTTTCTCTTCACCAAGTTGAGGATGCCACTCAAGAAGTACTCTCTTTTTTTCAACAGCTTCACGGACATGGGCATACATATTCATAGCTGTCCTAGAATGGAAATCTCCGCCAGCTTTGAAGGCATCCAGCATGCTTTTACAGTTTGCAAGATGTGCTAAGATCCTAAGCTCCAGCTATTTATGATTTATTCAACAAACATCCAATGTAATAAAATATCAAATTAATTCATGTCCTAGAAAACTATGGTTCTGGGAAGCAACAACTTATAAATTGGCATCTGGCTTACTAACCTGCCCGTAATCAGCAACAATAAGAGTGTGTCCTGGTTCAGCAACAAAAGCCTGCCTAATTTTGTACCGATCCTTCTCTAATGCTGGTTGATTCTGATTGTGTAAGGCAGGAAAAAACATGTACCAAAAAAAAAAAAGGTAAAATTTGTAAAAGACTATGCAATAACCACACTTGTTCACTAATAAACTCACAACAGGGGCAAAATGCAAAGCCAATTTAACAGAATAAATCATCCACCAACCTTCATAGGTAATAACATGATCAAACGTTTGAGCCTTGAGTGGTGGACAACAAACTTTAGAAATGGGTTGTCAATGTTACAAATGCTCCAAGAGCAGTATACTTGCATAGATTACAGGATGCCGGTTCAATCTTGCAATCATGGAATAACATACAAAACCAAACAACATACATCATATCATAACAAAACGCACAAATAAATTTGACCTTACACCATCTCAAGTTCAGAAATTTTTCTAGGAACTTTTTTTTAAAAAAAATTCCCTCATGCTATTTTATAATTAAATGTTTATCATTTGCAGCACCCAAAAAAGAATCCACCTAGCATCAAAACATTGTTTCTTTCTTACTGAATGAAAAAAAAAAAGTGCCAATTGAAAACTTGGTTTTCTAGCACATCAGCACATCAAATATCTGGATGACTCCCAACACAACAGTTTCTAGATTAGCTGCTTTCCTCCTAGGACACTTGGACATTTAAGTTTCCTGACTATAATATTGAGTCATGACCTGCAAAGAATACATCCACATGAGATTAAGGATTGAGATATTGCCCCCACCAACCCTGTATTTCCCAGTATGTAGCATATCAACCAGAGTGGTTTCTTGTGATGGTACAACAGATTGAACCGACCACGTACCCACTTTCACCACTCTGAAACGACCCTGTGCCCTGTACAACTAGGTATGTTTTTTTCTGGCTCATTTGAACCAACAGGTGCCAGCTCACTATGACTCCACTTCCTAGTGTGTATTCATTCTACCAGCCAGTGACCAACACAGATCCATAGCTAGATTTTCAGATCCAAGCATTTAAAATGATAAGTATGGCAAAGCGATAGAAGGGTGAAGAAGTGCACCATAACGTAAAACAATCAATGTGATATTTATGCAAGAGGCATTAAATCTATCAATCAAAGATTAGCAACTTGGCAAGAACATCAGGAATATTGCCCCATAATCAACCATTCTCACCATTTTGAACAACCATACAATAAATAGGGTGGCAAAAGCAATTAGATCAGAACCTGCAAATTTGGTCTCCTGGCAGATAAACGTCCAGTTTCAGTATTGATGTTTAGAGAACAGTGAATGCGGCCATTTTTACATGATATATGACTCCCCTGCATCCACAAGAAGATAGCCCCACTATCAGCCACTACATAGTTTAGCCAATACAAATGACTTCTTCAAATAACTACCTTCACAACCCCCAAAATGAACATATCAAAAGCATGCAATCTTAAATCATATCTAAAATATTGTTTCGTATGTCACATTATCACATGAAGTTTTCTGAGGGTTATATGTGCACCTACGGTTGGTCTTTTCTTATGTCCAAAATATCCTTTCGATAGATTAAAAAATTTAACATATGCCATAGTATCAAGTCACCTGTAAGGGAAGAATGAAATTGGATATCAAGGAATCAATAGAGCAAACTTCACAAAGTGCTGCAATTGCATGACAAGCCTCCTTCCCCTCCTTGCTTCCATTAAATGCTTCATAAGCAGTTCCATAGAAGGATGTGTCTTTGCCATCAGAACTTGGGCTATCAGACTGATTTTCACATTCATCAGTTAGATATATTTCATCAGTGGAAACCTTGCCAGCAAAAATTTTCAGAGCATCACCACTAACTGAAGGCCACCCGCTAGGTGTATACATCTCAGTTGACATTTGAACACCACCAATACTCTTTAATTCAATAGTCCGATATTTAGAAGGAGCCTTCTTGCCCTCTTCAATCACATTTTCAGTATTAGGCACTTTAAAGGTCTTTGATAAAGGCAGTGTTTCATTTTGATCCTTTCTGTATAAAAATAATAATAATAAAAGAACTTAATAAATTGGTAGAAACCCCAAAATAAGAAACTCCTAATGTCAAAATACAAAGTGAAAGACATCAAAATTATGAGAATGATGCAAGCATATACGTAGCTACAAATGATAATAAATGGTGCTCAATGACTAACAATCATGCCAATCTATCAAGAGCATGGACTCAAAAGCCAGCAGAATGGATTGTACTTTTGGAACCATACCATTCCAATGTGAAACCAACATTAGTAAACTGTGCCGAGACAGCCTGTACATGCTAGTCTATACTAATGTGTTCCCTGGTCTCGTAACAACCATACCAGCTAATATCATCGGTATTGGCACCATACTAGTACCTCACTTTTTTGATGTTTCCAGCTTCAATATGTAATTGGTATCCATATCATACTGATACCGTACTAGTCTGATGAAAAAGAAGGGTATGGGATTCAATACTGGTGTTTAAAACTTTGATCAAGTGAATGCTTTAGCAATGATGAATTATGAGTAAGGACTCCCACATTTTCACCAAGGCTGTAAGCTCCTCCATGTAGGAAACAACTAAACCCTAAACCTTGCTCAGTACACTAATCAAATGTAACTATGTATCTGTGTAAGAACCACATTGCATGGACCAAGTAAAAATGCTCAACTCCTCAACTAGGGTAGGACTTCAACTCTCTAGAGTCTAGAGTTCTCTAATAAAGGTTCTAAGATAATTTTACATTCACATATTAGAAGGCTCATCTTTACAGACAATATGGTTTCAAAATTATTCAAAATGCTTCAACTTTCAATTCATACAAAACAATCATCTTAGACACTCCTTACAGTCCCTAGTTGCATCCTTGGCCTTTAATAGTGCTCCAAGATGATCAGATAACTGAAAGATTATATAAAAATAAACACTTATATCAATGATGTTACAACTATTGCAGACAACATGAACCAAAAAGAAACCCTCATTATCATGTTCACAGAAATTACAAGAGTGGGACATCATAAATTTACATGAATACACATACATACAACATGGAAGGTTATTATTTTAGCCCCACCACTCCTTGAGCTGAACAGCGAGTTTAGACAACTTTATGGTGCAAACAGGAATACAAATGGGTCATTTGCTTAGATCAATATATGATGAAAAACGATTGGAATTGGATATGCCCTAGTCCAAAAATTCTACTCTATACAATCAGGTTTGAGTGCCAAACCTGGGCTTATTTATTCAAATAAAGACAGAATTCTAGCTTGGATTGAATCTAACTGTCTACGTGTAATTAGACCTAGAAAGTCAGCTCTGGCCCATAAACTCTGTCCTAGCTAATTGGCCAGACCTCATCTGAAGTAGGACACAGACTAAAGCTTGAAGAAGCCCCAAAAATACACCCATGTTGGTTCAATACATTGTGCATCTTCATAGGTTCCTACCCCTGAGCGTGATTTTACTTTTCCCAACTCCCAAGCAGGTTGCAACTCCACCTGGCTTCTGGCCAAACAGGACTCTGTATGGGCCTGTGCACCCAATGGCCTCTCATGTGCATGGTACATATCCAGCTCTAGTTAATTTACATTCTAAGCATTCTGTTAACAGGCAACTTCAACTCTATAAATTTCAAGACTCAAATAAGCAAATTCAGTGAAACTTTAAAGACAGGATGTATGTTGCATGTTTGACCAAGTTTTCTTAAACATATGAAGAGAGAGAGATAGACAAACAACCTTCTATGGTTAAAGTGGGCTTGAATAAATAAAGGTTGCTGGCATAGTCAACTGACTCTGCACACTTATGTCACCACATCATCTGGACACCTGTACGAAAGGTTTGAGAATATCAAGGTACAGGAGCCTACCTCCTAGAGTTGGGTATGGTGCATATTTTATCAAGGATCATACCCACAGAGTATGATGGGTACAAAAATAAATATGGCTAGCATGGCCTTTGTCTGCCCCCTCAGTTCTATTTTAGAATTTCAGGGTTTTTAAATGCAGAGTTCAAACCAAAATCTATAAAATCAATAATTTTGATCCCAGATCCAAGATCTAGCATATGAATCGGATTACCCAACGATATTTAATCCTCATTTAACATAATTCCCCATGATTGTTTTCCACTAAAAACAAAACACAACTTGGATTTTTTTAAGAAAAAAGGAAGAAAGGGGGAGAAGATTTACCTATCTAGAATGATTTCCTAGCCCAAAAAAAAAAAAAATCACAAGCAAACTTCAATCCCATCAGCCAATCTCCTTCAACAGTCTTCCATTCTCCCTCACTTCATTCCCACCTTCAGATGGTCAAGAAAAATTGCAAAAGGGACTATTTGGGGATGGTACAGGCTCAGTCTGGTACTGGTACAGGCTCGGTTCAAGGCAAACAGACCACAATCTGCTGCTGAATGGCTCAATATTGCGTTGGTTTGAATGATATAAGAACATTTGCCAAAAGTAATGCCCCTTTTATACTGCCAATGGGTTGGTACAATATGGAATGATGGGTATGTATAATGCCAACTCCTATCTAAAACCTCGCCTAAGACAAGATGGATATACCCCAAAAAATGCAAATATTAACTAATCTACAACCTTCCCAACTAGAGACAATTGAGACTTGCAAAATTTTTCCTGCACAAGACAAAACTCTTCAGAGCACTTAAACACTACTTTTCTGTTCAAAAAGCCAGTTTTCTAAAACTACAATATTCAAATATCGAAGTTTAAAGTTCTGGTGGGTGAGCCTTGGCACAACAGTAAGGTTGCTCTATAGTGACTCAGGTGTCACGGGTTGAAAACATGGAAACAATCTCTCTGCACATAGGGTTAATACTGCACATATCTACCCCTCTCCAAACCCTACAGAGGCAAGAGCCTCGAGCTACAGGATGCCCTTCTTTTAAGTTTAAAGTTCTAAGAAAACATGATCCAATTGTATATTTTAGGTACCCCTTTATGATATTCAAAAGTACATTGAAAAGTAACTTTAAATAAAGATTATGTCACAACCATCTCAAGAATTTAACTGGGCTTACCAGATAAGTTGTATGCAGCAATTTTTAATAATTGGTGCCTAACTAGTACTTTTAGAATAATATACAAGATTAAAAAAAAAAAAAAAGACTGCACAGCATTAATCAAGAAAAAGACTGGTAGAGTTGATATTAAAAAACATGATGACTATTTTATTAGGAGGAACATGGTATTAATTGACAGAATCCAAAAAATGTGTATTGACAGGAAGATGATGCAGATACCTATTTTGAGTACCACCGAAAAAAAGCTGGCGGATTTGAGCATCACTGCCAACATTCATGTACTTAGCATCAGGACAATACTTAGATGCCCACTTCCGAAATTTGTCTGCCGCTACTTGTTGTTCAGCAATAGCAACTTTTTGGATCTCCGAAAGATAAGCTCGATCAACAAGCATTCCCTCAGACTCCATTTTGACTAAAAGAACACCAAATGGACGCCAGTATTCTTCATAGAAGTCATACATTGATCCTCTTTCAACACCATCAAGAGTCCAACGCATATCCTCAAGCTTTTCCTTCAAGCTATCATAAAGTTTCAAAGTACTTATTGAATCTACAGCAGAATAGCAAATCCATGATACTCGTTCTTCTCTTTGAAGAATTTCAACAGGAGCAACAGTGATAAGCTTCCCTTCAGAGCCATCTTTTTTTAACTTTTTCTTACCAAATATGGACTTCATTGATATCTTGCCAACAACCAGCTCCTTGTCATGACATGACTCTTTCCCAGACATGACCCTTGAATCGCCAGTAAGTGATTCAAGAGAATACCCACCATCAGCCCTTCTCGAAGAATCCCATAGCCGTGCAAGATGCATGGTATCTGCATGGAACCCGGAAAGCTTGATCCCATAGTTCTCTATAACATGACTATCAAAGCTATAATTATGCCAAACCTACAAAAAGTAGAAAGGACAGCATCTTTATTAATGTTGTAACTGTGGACAATACATGCATCCAACCTCAAAAATAATTTTAAAGTTAATCTCACATGCTATCTAGGTCATTAATTGATAAGAAAGTAGAAAGCAACTTATGATTTTGCCTCAACTGTTGTATTGTAAAGAAGAGAGTACTTTCACATAGGCTTAAACATGAATTGCAAGTCAGCTATGTAAAGGTATGGTTAGATGAACATTTAGGAGCACAGGAGAATAATGTCAAATAAGCACTACACTCAAACATTCTTTTACATATACAAGGAAAGAAAAACATCAAACGGTTTAAAGTTTGAAATGCAAATGCCAGATGGTAAGAAACTAAGTCTACAAATCTAACAAGTTTTAATTCAATCTGTTTTGGCCGGTTGGCTCATACATCCTCAGTTATTGCTATCCAAGAACAAAACCAGGACAATCCAACTTAACTAGATAGTGGTCTCATTTCATTTCTCACCTACCTGCAAGTAATTCTTGGGTCTCCCCCACCTTTGTTTGGACCCTTTATGTAATCATGAACTCCTCAGTACAGACATTTAAAGCATGAATTGCAGAGGCCCAAGCCAGCTTGAATGTAAAGGTATTTTCCTCTCTCTATCCACTATTTGTCACTCCTAAGCCCCATTCTGACCCCAATGAACTGAATAAAAACTTAGGTCTTATCAAGCAACTACAACAGTGCCATATCTCTGATCAACTGCTCATGATCACCCAGTTACGTCCAGCACTCTAGTCTACTCTCATTAAGCTTCCCATTGTAATCAAGTGTTTCTTATCACTCAATAGGTGTAATTTCAGTTTACAAGTCCACTTTAGCCTTGTCGAAGGCAGCAAAAGCTATGATGTAATAATACTGTACATCTTTACAAAGAACTATTGGAACAGAAAGGCCACATACTCCTGGCATTTACTTGTTTGGGACATGAGATGTCATGTCAGATGTAGAAATTTATAAAGCTGTCACAGACATGCATGCCACCATAGCTAGACTTGGGCGCCATGCCTGGCCCAGCCCCGCCCAGGCCCATCGGGCTAGGTATTGTAGCGGCCATGCCAGGCATAACCCATCTACTAAACAGGCCATGCCGGCACAGCACGAAAAGCCTAAACCCTCCGCCCGGCACAATCCTAGAACTTACAGGCCGTGGCAGGCACGGCCCATTGGCCCGTCCAGCCCGATCTCTTTTTTTCAACCCAAACGGGCCGTGCCTAACATGGCCCACAACGTCTCCTAACGGGCCATGCCTGGCACAGCTTGTAACGACCTCAAACGGGCCGTACCTGGCACAACCTATAACGGGTCCAAACGGGCCGTGCCTAGTCCATAATGATTAATTTGGATTTTTTTTTTTAAGAGATCCTAACGGCTATTTTTTTGTTTTTACCATTTTGACCCCTCCAACAGCCAAAAAAATGACTAGATTGAGGGGTATTTTAGAAAAATGAAAGTTTTGGAACTTCTATAAATAGGGCCCTCCTCTTTCATTATCACCACATCAATTCATCAAATCAATTCTCTCCCTCTTATCTCTCTACTTCTATTTATTCTATCTTCTAGCAATTCTTCTCTCTTCAATTCAATATTTAGCAAGTAGTAATTATAGTTTAACAATTCAAGAGTTATATAAAAGGAAGCGTCCCCCTTTGGAGGTCGGAGTTTAAGAGCAGCTCTTCAATTACTCCACTCTACTCTCTTCAGCTCTACAAATCCGGCTCTCCAGCTATCCAACTCTCAAGCGGCCCAGCCCTCCTCTTTCGGCTCTCCAACTCTCCACCATACCTCTTCTTCCTCTTTGGCTATACTCAATTTTCTTTTGGTGGTTACTATTTAATTTTTACTTTTTTGCATTTACTCAGTTTAGATGACAAGTTATGATGATGAGAGTATTGCCGCCGGGCATGCCGGCATTTTTCCTGTTTCTAAGGAGGAAAAAACTCTTCCTACTCCCTCTAACGTCCTTTTTGGTGAAGTTGGATCCTCTTTCCATAAGAGGAAGAGTGCAGTATGGAATGATTTTCATAGAGTTTTGGTTAATAGAGTCTATAAGACAAAATGTAAAAAATATGTCAAATTATATATTTGTGCCACTACTGGAGGAGCTAACCATTTGAAAAGACATCAAGAGTCTCATAGGATAAGTGATTCTCGTCTTCAAAGCATCCTTAATACACAAGAGGATGTCCTTATATAAACTTTTGCTTATAATCATGAAAATCAAAGAAAAATACTTGTAAAATGAATAGTTAGGGATGTACCTTTTAACTTATGTAAATCTTTTAATTTTGAAGAGCATGTTCAATTAGCCTTACAACCTGCTTACAAAAGAACTAGCAGACGTACATTTAGAAGAATAGTTATGAACTAATTACTTAGCAATGAAGGACAATTTGATTAGAACTCTTTCTGCCTTAAATACAAAAATATCATTAACTTCTGATATATAGACTGCGTCTGTAGGTAGTATGTCTTTTATTTCTGTCACTACTCATTATATAGACAATGATTGGCAATTAAATAAGCGTATTCTTGCTTTGCATTTCTTTAATTATCCCCATTCTGGCCAATAAATTTTCAATGCTATTTATCAAATTGTAGCTACATATGGTATTAATAACAAAATTATATCAGTTACATTTGATAATGCATCTAATAATAATATAGCTATCCAATTATTGAAGAATTTTTTCATCCCATTGTTAATAGAAAATTATTTCATATTAGATATGCATGTCATATTTTGAATCTTTCTATTCAAGCTGGAATGGGCATGATTCAAAACATAATTACAAAAATTAGAAATGCAGTATCTTTTATTCATGCTTCAAGAGCATGATTACAAGAATTTAAATAATTATGTCTAAATCATAGTAAACGTTTCAAAAAATTTAAACTTGATGTAGTTATCCATTGAAACTCTACATATACAATGATTCATAATGCATATCCATACAAAAATTTATTAAATGCATATATAAATGATCATGAATTAGGCTTTATTTTGATTGAAAAAAATTAAAAGATTTTTTAGTTAGTTTTTATAATGTTACAAATACTCTTGCTGGTGTTTATTTTCCAACCTCTTGTACATTTTTACAAGCATATATAATTTGTGGTTAATTTGCACAATATAGATATGATGATGTTTTAATGTCTTATTATTTATGAAATTAAAAAAAATAGAATTAGTATTGGAATATGATGTCTTATGCATAACTTAGCTGTTGTATTTGATCCACAGATCAGATTAAATGACATACATATTTTACTTGATGAAATTAATAAATATATGAATCAGAAGCATCTAAAGCTAAGGTAACTCAGCTACTTCATGATATTTTTGCATTATATGATGAAAAGATTCGTGGATCTAGATAATCTACATCATCTTCACAATCCACTTCTAGTATCTCTCGTTCATCATCTGTTTTCTCATTCCTTGCACATAGGAGACATTCATATGCATCTTCTTCATCTTTAAACAATGAATTAGAATTTTATTTATGAAATGAAATCTCTTCTGCATTAGATGAAAATCAAATAAAAAATCTTGATGTGTTGGCTTGATGAAAGAGCGTAAAAAATCAATAGCATGTTATGTCGGCAATTGCACGTGATATTTTAGCTGTATCGATGTCTATAGTAGCATCGAAATCAACTTTTAGTACAAGTTGGCACGTTCTTAATAAAAAGAGGAGCAGGATGACGGGCAAGATAATTGAGATGCTACTCTGCTTCAAAAATTGGCTAGATGCGAAGGCGAGACTTCAAGATAAAAGAGAACATGATATTGGATCTGATGATGAGAACGACACAAACACAACACATAATTAGTGAGATTTATTTTTGATTCTTAATTTCTTAAAATTATATATTTTAATTTTTTATTTGTTGAGGTGAGTCATCTCTATTTTCTTCTCTCTTTGTATTCTGGAGATCGGGCCTAGCCCCCTCCCTCTTTTGTATAATTTTGATTTATATTGATAAACTGCTAGGGGTTCATGCCAAACCCTCCACCATTACGAGGTAGTTTTTACTTTTACAAAAAAATTTCAATATCTCCTATCTTTTTTTATTTATCCCCCACCTATTTTATTTTATAAAAATTATTTTTTAAATAAAAATTTAAAAAACATGTCGTGCCAAGGCACAACCCATATGGGTTGGCATGCGGGCCGTGCCAGGCCTGGGCACATGCCATGCCGTGCCAACCCAAGCCCTGAAGGGCCATGTCGGGCCTGAGCCATAGGCCACCAAATCCCAACCTAGCACGGCCCCTAGAATTGCACAACCCGCTACAGTGCTTGGCGGGCCATGCCAGGCACAGCCCAATTCATGCCGGGCCGAGCCGACCCATGCACGGTCCATTCCAATGCCCAACTCTAACCATAGCACCTCTGATTATACATGTCGATGAGGTTGGCAAAAGATATATAGCCTATGCAATAAAGTGATGACATGACATTCAATATAGTCAAAACAACATTTGAACTATGTGATTGCTTATACAAGAAAGAATCTTGTGCCATGCTGGAAAATCTAATAGCCCAATAAGCCAACCTAACTGGTAGTCAATAAGTGGGTCTGGATCCAACAAATAATACACCATTTGCATCAGGCTTAAAGCCTAACGAAAGATACGATTTGATTTTAAAATCAGGATCTGGGATGACTATTTTTGTAACCGATATTACAATCCTGGAGCAATAATATTAGACTTTTGCTTGTTACGAGTAAATTAGATGACCCTGTAGGCCATCAAAACCTCAAATTAGAGAGAGAGAGAGAGAGAGAGAGAGAGAGAGAGAGAGGAGGGAGGGAGGGAGGGAAGGAAAATTGTTGACTTTTTTCCTCTTGCTCACACCACAATGCCCCCCCCCCTTCTCTCTTTTTTCCCTCAATCTTGCCCTTCCTACTCATGCTTCTTTGACCTCAGCACCAATATGCATCCACATATTGTGCTCTATCTCTCCTGCTGTATCCTGTCACCTCTCCTCCACTTCCTCTTCTACCTTCCACCTTTCCGAATTTCACCCCTACCTCCCCTCTTCCTTTATCATCCATCAAGTTAGACCCTAATTCATGAAACACTAAACTGTCAACCCCCTCTCACTGCCAAAACATCGTCACCCTGCACTGCATCTTTCTCTAGTTCCCCCTCCCATTATCTGATTCTCTCTGCAAGCAAACGACAACTCCACCCAACCCCTCCTTCCTCAACATGCCTTTTCCTCAGCCTTCAAACTCTGCACCTTGAATCTTTCTATGTTGAACTTCAGCATAAAACTTGAAATTAGACCTAAACATGAAAGAACCTGATTAGGATCTGAATTTGATCCAGGTTTAGGCCTTGAAACCCTTCAATAGATTATTTACCCACCTTAGCATCCCACCTTTACATGACGGGTCTGGTTTCCAATTTTGCATGGATCGAAATTGAACCTGACTGTTTATTGTCTTAGATATATGCTGCCATGGGCTATGTGCTTAGTCATAGAAAAGGCTTCTCCTATGCCCCTAACATATCCAAACTGAAGCACCTGGAAGGAGTGCATATGGGTCAGGTTGGTTCTGGTTAGACGGCCAACCAAGAACTGACCCAATCCCAAACGGTTCTCTATTTTTTGGAACCAAAATCAAACAAATCAATATTGGAACTGAGTTGAGCCAACCCAACAACATCAGGTTAGCTCAGGTTGGCTACTAGATTACCCAACAATTTAAAAGAAAAGAGCATAATAATTTATTCATTCTACACAAGAAAATCCACTTAACAATAGTGAACAACATAAGCCAACAGGTAATCCAATAATGCCATACAACGGTATACCCAAAAATGCAAACTACAAATCTTGTACATAAGATGTCACAACAACAAGAAAACACCTACCATCTTATTTGACAAAACAAGAGTAAATAAAAACTACGAGTCTAGGATATAACAAACCATGAGATTTATATGCATACAATATTATAGGCTTTATATAGTATACTATAAATTTATATACATGATATTATAAAATATTGATGGCCTTGGTTTGGGTTCGATTGGTTACCCAACCTCTTGACCCAAACCAGATCAATTCAATTGAGTGTTTCAAAATAAGAACCAGAATCGAACCATTATGTGCCAAAACTTAAACCAAATTGAAGCAATGAAGTTGGTTCAATTTAGTCCTCAGGTTGACTCAGAACCTTGCATACCCCTACTTTAGTTCACCATCAAATGGTTGAAATACCAACACCAATGCCTAACAGTATTGATACCTTACCAGTATGCTATGGTACTGTATTGACACACAGTATACCTCTTGATGCCTAATGAGGTAATGCACCATGTTTCAGAATGGTATGGTATCAAGGGGCACACCAGTACCAATACCTTATTGGTAAGGTATGGTCGGTAAGCACCGATACTTAAATTCTAGGCTCCATTACTTTCTTATAACAGGTCAAGCTCTCATTAAAATACCTCTAAAATTGTTTTCTTAATGATACCATAATTTTTTATAGAGGCACCCATCATCTATCATATAATCAATATTCCTCATACATTTCCCTTTTTGCTATCATTTATGATATTATTTCCCACACTTTTCTTTCAAAGTTAGCAGCAAAGAGGCAATTATATCAGCAAGCTGAAGATGTTAGGGATCAATCAATCCAAAAGCTGAAATCTAAACTTAGAAAAACCATCGAACCAAACACTGCCGCACTTGAATTTATAGTAACCAAGATTCTTAAACTTAGTTTCAATTTGGGTTTTCATCCTCTAGGTGGAGTTTTGGTTTGGACAGTATCACTCCATGTTTGGAGTTACAGTCAAAAAGGTAAGAAAATTTTTTTATAAAAAAAAAAATCTAGTAAAAAATTAAGAAAAGTTATTTTACATGATCTTATTGTATCTTGAGTTATCTAGGATCACAGTTTGCATAGTTTCAATAATTTCTTGCTGAAAGAAACCTGTTTAAAGCTCAATACATTGATTATATTACATGTTTCTCTTTATCATAATTTCCTTCACATTTTTCTAATTTTTATAATTTCTTGTATTTGCTCTAACTTTTGTATTTAAGTTTTTCCTAACATATGATTCATTCTGTTTCATTTTACAAACTCATCTTCTAATTGTGCAAACTTCATTCATTCCATTTCAAAAAGCTATATAAGAAAGAATCATATTTTGCTCTTTTCGTAAAACAGCACCTACGCAACATGTATGAAGAGCATGATCAATGAATAGTAGAGGAATGAAATGCCTCAAGATTAACATTTAGCATTATGACCAAAAGTTCTCCCGGAGATTAAACCTTCTTAATGGATGGGTCTTCAAAGAATGGAGCAAATTCCATCAGAACACTTCGCCCACCATCAAGCGCATCCACCCAAATACAAGATTTTCCATTACCAAAATCTGCTTCTGGACCAGAATAAATACTAAAGCATATGATCTCTCCATGACCAACAGGTGTCTCCTGTTTAACATCAATCTTGGAAACCTGTGCGGAGAATGTATTAGTTCAAATCAAGTGAACTATAAACTAAAAAGGAAGGAAAAATAAATAAGTTCATGGACTAACTTCAAAATTAATTTAATTTTTAAAATAAACCATGCATTATCTTAAATATGAAAAAATTATTTGTGTATTTCAAAGGCATATAAGGGCGGCGTCCTGTACACCATTTACACATGAAAGTCAAAATAAACAGATTATGCTCGATGCTGAATCAAATGTGATTTTTGAGGAGTGTTCCTACCATGATCATAAAACTTGCGCTTTTCTACAGTGAAGCACCACAAGATAAACAGAAATATATGAACAGACCTTAAAATAGGCCAGCAGCCACGACTTCTAAATAAGCCATAGATCTAATATAGGTATGCTTATCATCTAGAAAGGCACAAGTCTTCTATATTTTGGATTGTCGCACGCGCGCGCGCACATATATATATATATATATATGCAAATTTCTATGTGCATCCATAAAAAGGTATTGTAATAATACTATTCACTACTCAGCAACAGTTAACACAGCAGTGGACTTTTTAGCATGCATCATACATATGGTTTTGCCAACTTACCTCTGTATCACATGCATGGATGAAATTCCTGTACTTTGTAATAAGCATTTGAACTACTTTCTTTGCTGTTGAGATATTATCAACCACAACAACTTTGTCATATATCCGAGCAAGCTTCTGTTGGTTTTCCCCCTTAGGCCCAATAAGTTTTTTGGGATGACTTCTTTGGTCAAGAGAAGTTTCAATGCAATGCTCAGTGCCTTGGCCTGTTGCTCTATCTGCTTCACTTACATTGTTAGATCTAAGTCCAGCCAAACCAGAAACAGGCACTTTGACATCATCCATATGCTTCAACAGCTGTGATCCATTGGGCTGGATCCCTTCCTCAACAGTCTGTGTCATGAGCGACTCAGAATGCCAAGCGGTATCCATAAGAGGGTTTTCCTTCAAACTTGAATTAATACTGCTGTCCATACCAGACCAAGGAAGCATACTGCCCCTGATGGATGAATAATTTGGAAAAATTGCCTTTTCGAAACCACTCACACTATCCGAAGCAGTTTCATCTTGTAAGTCTACTAATTCTCGTGATGATGGTAAAACACGGCCAATGGCAATACCTTGAGAAAGTTTGTCTCTCATAATTTTGCAGGTCTCTCGATTCCAGGTAGATTTAGATCTGGAGTACATATCATGTGATGCATGAGTAGCACTGTAAGTCCTTCCCATTACTTCATGATTGGAAGATAATCCAAAATCTGTAGAGAAGTTTTTAGGGCCACAGTGAGCATCTGATTCCGGCAGTGAATGATACTCGTGCCTACAATCCAAGATGCTTTAAAAACTTAGATAACCATAGAAGCCCAATGAAATAAGAATGCTTCGAGAAAGTAAGTTAATAAGTTCAAATTGAACAAAATTCATTCACATCAGCAGAGTAACATCATCCACAACATCATCAAGTGAAGTCAACAATAATACCATACACGAAGAATTTTCAAAACTCATAGATGGAGCTACATGAAAGTAGCATAATCCTCAATCCAACAGCCTAGATGAAACCAATTGATGCTTTTTACTTTCCAAAAAAAGTGTTAATGTTGATTTATTATGTCAGGATTATGATATGGTTTCCTAGACAACACCCAAATACCACTCTTCTAAAACAAAGTCAAAAAAAGTATGCATCTAGAATTTGGCAAATAGAACCATGTACAATGCATAACCAACCATCAACTCTTAAGGAGTCCACAAAGTTATCTGTCAGGTTACCTATGTGGCTCTAGAAATCATCCCAACATAGGAAGAGGAAAGGATAAAGATGGGTTTCAGGCATAATTCAAGGAGGGGGCGGTGCAGGGGGCACAAGATAGCATGATCATATTTACGTTATCTTCCCCAATTGTTAGGAATTTTTTTCAAAAATCTAGTGACAATGCACCATTCTTTTCTAAAAGAGGGAGCATGTCAATCAGAGTTGCAAAGCTTTTAATACAAGAAGACTCTGCTTCACCACAGTCAAACATCTAAGAGGCTCTTTTCCTTACATGTAGAGTGAAGTTCAACAAAACTTGCAAGTAAAATTGCATAGCATTAACATTTAACAGAAGGCATGGGAAATGGGAGTTTCTGCTAAAGCCATATCTCAGGCCATTGTCTCAAGTTGTTTATGCTGGATTAACTGATAGAAGCACCAAAGGAAAATGCAGAATCCTGCAAGACTTAGCTGTTGAAAACAGTTGAGTGGAAGAAAATGCTTGTATTGGATGCCAAGTGGAAGCAAGGACATATACTTTTTCAGACTCACCAGTTGCATTGTTCACGTTTACAATTTGAATTTAAGAAACCGTATGCAATAAGCATACGATTCTAATTTTTCAAGAGCCAATTCCACGATGGACAGCAGGTGATCATTGAAGAGAAAGAGAGAAAAATCAGACTTGTTGGATGAGAGGGAAAATACACATATCTGGATATCCACTTAATTTACGATTGCTTACATATAATTTGGTTGACAGTTCAGCCAACTTCGGTGCTCTCAGCTTCTTTTCAACATTTGCACATGTCATAGACAGTACTATCATGCTTTCTAAGGACAAGACCAGCTAATGTCATATTACCATGAAATTCCATTGCCCTAAAAAGCAACACCTCGTGAAATCCATTAGCAAAAGAACAAGTTTTTAATTGATGGAGCACATTGATAAGAAATGCGAGCATTTCCATGATAAAAAGCCCAAGAAACTTCCTGTGACCAACTCAGGACACCTACTAGTGACTCGACCAAGGTCTCAACTCTCAATCTACGGGGATCACACTATCAAAACATAGTGCCCGATTATGACAACCAGAAGTTCAGAAATTTCTACAACACAAAATGATAATTTCCACTTACCTACCACCTACCCCAGGATTTCTATCCCTTCCAGCGACCCAATTGAAATTAAGGAAAAGAACGAAAAACGCACTGACATCTATCTATTCCAGCAATTGTTCATATCAGCACCTTCAGAGATGGGGAGTACATGGAAATAGAGCACAAAAAGCAATACCCGACGACGCCCAAGACGGGTCGGAGGGACGGCCGCGTCAAGCCTTTAACAGAGCGGCGGAGGGAGGAGGAGAACCAGGAGGGGGAAGGGGAGCAGGGTCCGAGAGGGCTGCCGCAGGTGGAAAGCCCCATCGCCATGGCCCCTGCGACTCTCCCCAGCTTTCCACCGCCGAGGCCGCAAGCAGCCGTCTTGGAGGCCGAAGGAAGGGAGCAGCGGCCTAGCGAGAATGGCCCCTTGAAAAGGCTCCCGTCTCGATGTCCAAGCTCGAAGCGCTCTCCCCTTCTCCCTGTCGCTCTCACCGCCGTC